>CP119843.1:555000-568605 GCA_033953505.1 Leishmania tarentolae
TACTTCTCTTTATTTGGCAGATCTCGTTTTTTTTTTTTCTTCTTCCTCCCTGCATCCCCCCCACCCCACCCATTCACCGACCCCTCCCCCTTCTTCGCTGTCGCGCGCCAACTCTTGCATGGAGTTTCCCTTGTGCAACAGAAACGCCTTGCTGTGGCATGTTGCGAGTAAGACTGCAATACGAGAAACCACGGCATTGCTCGTACCCCTGATCCGAACAGGCAGTACGCAAGCACGTCTACGCGCCTGTGCGTCAAGGTAAAAACGACTCTGGGTTGTAGCGTACTGAAAACCACCACCACTACCTGCAAGACGTCTGCGTCTGTCTGTATCTGTGTTGTGTGGAAGCGCCTATGGAAAGGGAGCACGTCGGAGAGGTTCCGAAGACCCGCAGCGCATCTCCGTTGCCCTGGGGAACGGCAGTCGCTACCAACTCCTCTTCCACCAGCATTGCATGGGTTCGTCGTAACATTAAGGGCCTCTGTTGCGTTGGCGGAAAGAAGATCGACGACACGGAGACTGTGCTACCGCTGAGTCATGCAATAACGGCCGGTGCTGAAGCGTCTGTCAACCGTGCTTACCTCTCCCGTACCTCAGTGGTGTACGTCTTCTGCGTCGCGTGTCTTTTCTTCTTCTTCTCTTCTTGCATGTACAGGATCGCCTGTATTGGTCGTGCGCATCACGAAGAGCTGGAAGTAAATCTTCAACGACCCTGGGCACCCTACCACTGGCTGGGCAGCAAAGGTGTGGACGTAACAGACCGGCAATGTTACTACTTTGTGGTGGCGATACCCCAATACATGCCGTACATCATCGTCTTCCTGATCCTCTCTCGTCGACTTCGACGCCATGGCGCATCGAGGACGGTGGCCAGCGTAAAAGGTTCGGCCACCCCTTCCGTTGGCGAGAAAAAGGAGTTCAGCGGCTCTAGTGCAAGCACTGCACACCCAGAGAACGTTATCGGCGACTGCAGTGCTGGCAGCAGTAGCGTCAGCCCCACTCGACTAGTTCGCAAAGACGTATCGGCCCTCCAATTGCTTCATATTATTGCTGGCATATCCATTGCTTTGTGCCTCTGCGGGCCGAATTTTCTCTTCGGAGTGGTCATGATGTTGCTCAACTTCTACCTGATCGCGCCGCTTCACAAGAAAGCATCACTTCGGGTATCGATGGCAGTGATGTGGGCGACGCACGTATTGGTCCTCTTGGTCATCCACCACGCTGGTGGGTACCAGTTTTCTTGGTTCGGGCTCGGTGGTCTCGACAACCTGTGGGTGCCGCTGATTCCGTGGACCACCCAATATAACATGTCGGTGCTCCGCATGATCTCATTTAACACGGATCTCTGGGAGTCGGTGCGCTGTGGCGAGGAACAGCGGCAGAAGTCACTATCCAAGCACGTACGCACATGCATTGCTTGTGCTCAGATACGCGACCAGCACCACCATGTGGTCACCTCTCTCCCACCGGAGGCGCTATCGTGTTACAAGTGCCGAACAGAATGTTCGCGCCACGTGGAAGAGTTCACTCTCCGCGCTTATCTTGGCTACATATTATACCTGCCTCTTCTCATGGCAGGGCCGATATCGTCTTTCAACGCGTACTTGTCTTACCAGCATTACTCAGCACGGGGTATCAAGGGCATGGCCATATGGCGGTACGGATTTTGCTTATTGTACCACGTTGTCTTGCTGGCAACTTTGATACACTACGTGCCTATCATGGCCATCCTGCTGACACCCGCTCCATCAGCCAGTGGAGAGGCTGAGGCGATGTCTGCTGCGAGTGCAATCGCAGCGGAAGAGGCTGCGCTGGCGCGCAGTGGCAGTGCCCCGGTAGTCACTACAAGTAGCTCGCTAGCGAGCATCGCACTGCAGAAGGTGAGCAGCGCAAGCACAACACCCACTGCTGCTGCTGCTGTCACCGTCTCCGTGCTGGAGCAAATGGTGGCTACGGAGAAGGCGTGTCTGTTTGTGCTCACACTGGTCTTCTTGTGGCTGAAGTTCAAGGTCATTTGGCGCTTCTTCCGCTTCGTTGCGCTGCTGGACGGCTTCGACCCGCCGGAGGACATGCCTCGATTCTTTTTCAACGCTGTGAACATCCAATGCTTCTGGCGAGACTGGCACGCCTCCTTCAACCTGTGGATCGTACGGTACATGTACATCCCGATGGGCGGCAGTCGCACCAAGTCTCTCTCCGTGTTTCCTATATTCCTCTTCGTTGCCGTCTGGCATGACATCGATCTGCGTCTAATCTTCTGGGCGATGCTCATGTGCATCGCGTTGATTCTTGAGATCTCCATCACTCTCTTTTTCTCTTCCAAGAGATCGCTGGTCATTCGAATGAAACGGTTTCCGCTCATGTGGAGGACCCTACGCGTGTTCGGCTCGCAGCTGGCGCTAATGGCATTAACGCTAGGGAACCTTGTCGGATTCTCCATCGGTGCGACCGGCACAGCAGGTGCCGTTCAGGACATGTTTCGCGAGATGTCGTTCACGTGCAAGATGGTCACACTGTGTACTTACCTCTGCGCGGCGGTCATCTCTATCCAATACAAAGACCAGAACGCGTACGAGAAGCATCAATTACACATAAAGTACGATCTGCAGTAGAGCCATGTCGTCAGGCGCGCGTACAGGCGGCAAATTTCCTGGGCGTGTTCTCCCTTCCTTTTCCCTGCCCCCACCCCCCTCTTTTCCGCCTTCCTTCCTCTTTCAATATTTATCCTGTTCATGATCCCTGATGGTAGGAGGTGGGCTAACTCGTCCTCCTATCTCAAACCTTCGTGGCCTCCCCGCCACTCTCTTAGTTCGGCAGCGAAGCCGCCATCTTCCACTCCCCTTCTTCTCTCCTTCTTCCTCTCTTCTCTGCCCGCGAAATGCAGCGCCACTTCTGCGGGTGGCAGAGCCACGTGACCGCAACGGAGGGGGGAGCTCATAGCGACGCACCACTGCCGATGTCAGCAGCGAGGCCCTGGAAGGAGCCCCGTCAGAGCCACCCGCGACTGTGCACACGCCCGTTCGATCCATACGATGGGCGAAGTGTCCGCGTGGCCCAAACGCATCTCCCACCCGGCCCTCACACTGCCCATTGGCGTGTGTGTGTGTGGGGGGGGGGGCTGAGCCACGGCGGGGGGTGCACCAGGGGTGGCGCGACTGGCATGACTGGGAGCGGCTGTGAGGCGACTGGTAAGGCGCTGTGGCGGGCGGGTAGTGGTTGAGCGAGGGGCCGTGCTCCGATGAGGGAGTCGGCGCCTTGCTGCGCACCACGCGGATAGGGCCTGTGGCTGGCCTGTGTAAAGCTGAACACAGCTTGTGCTGTATGACAGGGAGCGGAGACGTTGCGGCAGAGAATTCTGCCCAGCTCATCTGGACCTTTTTTCTGGACGTCGTGAGTTCGTTTACCGGTCAGAGCAGTCTTGTGTGTGTGCGGGTATCTGCACATGACTTTGTGCGTTCTGTGCGGTGGCGGTACTGATGACAGTCTCAGGGGTACGAAGGGGGAGGGTGAAGAAACGAAACGCGTCAGTCGTAGGCCGGCCAGGTGGTTCGTTTTTTTTTGTTTTGTTTTGCCGGATCTTTTGTTCGTTTCCTGAATGCACAGGGGCGTCCCGGGGGTGCCAGCTTCTGAAGCACGACAGCGGCAGTGCCTGTCGAAGCGTTCGAGTAGGCAGGAGACAGCAACGCAGACAGCGCTTCTTTCACGACCGCTGGTGCGACCGCCCCCCGCCCCCGCCTTCTTCACGTCGTCACCTTCCGGTGCGCCGACAAAAGCGAGCCGAACCTTTTCTGTTACTTTGTGTGGGAACGTTGGATTCTTCCGCCCAGTACGACGTTGATGCATGGGCGTCTGTGCCACGTTCCTGTCACAGTCCACAGACGCTGGCAGGGCTGAGCGGGTTGGCTTCTCTGTTCTTTTTTTCTTCCCTTTTCATCTGTGAAAAACGGGTCTCACAGCCTCAAAAGGGGGGCACTTTTGCTATCGAGGGCTCCCCGCCAGGATACAGTGCCTTTCCGTATTGAGCCACTGCCCACCTCCACATGGTCTCGCACGCATTTCTTGGGCGTTGCTGATATTCAAACCGGTGGTATACGATTAGTTTTCCCTTGTAAGCGCGCTATCCTTTTCATCATTCACATAGAGGGGAGTTTTGCGCAGTTCCCTAACCCGCTGCGAGCGGATGGTGCAGCACAGGCTGCGGCTGCCTTGTCTGCAGCCATCGCACGGAGTGTGGAGGAGGCAAGCCGGGACTTGACCAGCGGCGCGGCAGCTCCATCACCGAGGGCGCAGGAAAGCAAGCGTGGTTGCTGCTGCGCACTCGCTCCCCCTCCTCACGGCGCTGCGTACCGGCCCTACAGCGGTGGGGGATGGCACATCGCGACGCATTGGGGCACAAGTGCCGGCGCTGCCAGCCCGTCGCATGCGCCCTCACCCCAGCCTGTCTCCGGCCATTGGGAGCTGGAACGCAACGACGAGGCCGGCACGCTGGCTAAGCGGGCCGTGCCAGGGGCGCCCGCGCGCCAGCTGCATGGATGACGGGCCCGGCCACCGGTCTCACAGGCCATGCCGACATCCCCCAACCGCACTGCAGGCTGCGGCGCGCGATAAGGCTACTTGGTGGCAGCCGGCCCACACCGGCGCGGAGGGTCGCCGAGTCTGCGAGAGGAGAGGGCGACAGCGCGGCGTGCAGACGGTGTGCCGCCTACGACCACGCTGGCGTGGGGGCACTGCCACCCCTCTCCCCCGCCTGAGGATGCTGTGAAGGCGGCGTACCACGCGCTGGGCCCGGTACGCTACGCGAGATTGGCGGGTTGCTCGAGGCTCGAAGCGCACCACATTTCACGCTGTGGTCATGCACGCAGTGACCTGGTTACGCGCACAGCTCACTCGCGCTGCATGGGCGTCCCCCCTCCCCGTCTGGTGCCTGTGGCTGCGCCCCCCTGTGCCCCTTCAGAACGGCAAGCGCGGACCTCGCTGTGCGCAGGCACACGCCTATGCGCGGGCGCACTCCGATCAGCACACCCACTCCTGCCGGAGGCATGCGGGCTCAGGAGAGCGTGGTATGCCCTTGCTGCCGCGGACGCACAGCAGCGAGCCACCCGGGCAGCAACGCCCTCTGGAAGCCAGCCCCAGGGCCCGAACAAGCGAGCGGTGTGTGCACGTGCGGTCAGGCAAAGCTGGCATGGTGCGTGACATCCGAAGAAGACATGCAGGGATGAGAGGAGCACGAGTGACCGGCGCGAAAGGCGCAAAGAGGACCCACACCGGTCAACGCCGCAGCGCATGTGTGCGGCATACACCGCATCTCCTGCATCCGACGGGGCGGGCTTGATGCCGCACGGGCGCCGGGAGCATGACGGGCCCATCCCAAGTGGCACCGTGGGGCCCTCCACACACCCCATGCGGGGAACCCCCACACCACGTTACGGCATGCAGCGGCCTGAGGCGAGTCGGCAAGGGGCACGGCACACATCCTGCGTGCACCTGGAGCGCCCCCACTACCCGCGCCACAGAGGCGGGTGCAGTGCTGTGACTGCTGTGTGCGTATACTTTTTTTTTCTGGCTTGCTCGTGGTGGAAGAGGCACGCGCTAAGAAATGAGGGAGTAAGGAGCCATAGAGGTTGCTTGCCAGTGGAGGCGGGGTTCTTTTTTAGGTGACTCACTGTAGGCGCAAGTACCCCAAGACGACTGTGTGGGCTGCGCTTTGCGGGGTAGCGTGGGAGGGCTCGTGGTGTGACGAACGCAGCAGGTGCACGTGTGTTGCATCTCCCTTTTCTGTGTTATGTTTGTGTTGTATGTTTGTACCTGTGCCCTCGTGTGAACAGGCTGTGCTTGGAGGTGAGCACGATTGGGGCTGGCGGCAGCGGAAGATAGTGGGGTGAAGCTGAAGGCGAGAGAATTGTAGATGCGATGAATCAATGGTCTGTGTGTGTGTGTGTGTGTGCTCGCTCTCTCTTTTTTATTTCAATAATTCTGTGTTAAGGTCAGATGCGGTGCAGCTGACTTCTTGGTGACCGTTAAGGGCATTGTAGCACCGCTTCACTTCTTTGCAGAGGGCACCAATGAGCTTGCCTCCGTTTCCCCCGAACTTGTGCGGCAAACGATTGCAACAGGGGTGGTATGGCCTTCCACAGTGCTCGATAGATTTTTCAGGGCAGAGCGATCTGTTTGTGTGAGGGTGGTCGATCACACGTGCGTGCGTGTCGCATGTGTTGCCTGCGACTTTTCCGCTTGTAGAGCCGCCCTTGTGCTCTGCTCTCCATGGGTAAGAAGCGAAATGCCTTGTTGTTGTTGTGGGTTGGAGTCCTCCCACCGTTGTGTCTGCAACTGTGCGTTTGCTTGGGCGTCACCGTGCTTGATGCTTTTCGTGCACCGTCTCTCGCATGAGTGTTTCTCAGGAAAATAATGCATCGTGCCGCGTTATGATGAGCGTTGCATGTAAGTGCGCTTGCATATGTGCGGAGACTACAAATGGTCGTTTGAAGTATGTCTTCTCGCTCGTGCGTGGCATTCGTGGCACGGAGGCAGCGAAGGGGAAGCGAAGACCTCGGAATGTGAAGGCTTCTCTTGGAAAACTTGCATACGCGCAGGCGTCAGCAGCGCATGTCTAGGCGATCGCATTCTCGCGGAGTTGTTGCGGCACCTCTGACAACGAGGCTCTGCGGGGAAGGGGTCACGAGCTGTTGGCCATCTCTTGGCCCCCTGCTGCTACAGCGGTCGCTGATGGCTGATTGCGATGGATCCCTCTACACTTTTCTCCTCCTCCTACTGCTCCTCCCTTCTCTCGTGCAGTAAAGCGAAGCCTTGGGCTCAGTGCTCTGCCGGAAGCTGGCGACGTTGAGAGAGCGCATGTGTGTGAAAGGCGTGAGGCGCCTCGCTGACAGCTAGCGTGTCGTGTCGCTGCTGTGGGTGTGCCCCGTGAGTGCCACCTGTGCGAGTGCTTGTGCGTGCGGGTGGGGTACAGGTGCCAAGCCTCTTACGTTTCTCTCATTTCGGAAAAGCAACTCTCCAACCTTCTGGATCGCGCAGCTCATCACACCCTCCCAACAGCGGGGGCGTGCACCCTTGTCGCAGGAACGCCGTGCAAAAGGCCGGCAGCAGGTGCCACGCTTGCTTGCTGTCTTTTTGCCGACTAACCCCACCCCGCGTCTTGGGCCAATGGCGATGCGGCGAGCCACAGGCACCCTCTCCCGGGGCGGCGTTTTCTCTGAAACACACGCATCCGCTTTCATTGGCCCATCGCTACCTTTCGCTTGTTTTCTTCTGCAGACGCGGCGCCCGCTTCACATGCCGCCCGGCGGCTTCGATGAGGCGCTGCCGGAGTCGTTTGGCAGACAAAGCGGGAAGGGAGAGCTGAGCAACGTGAATCTGCACACCAAACGACAGAATGCACGACGGATAGCGAAGAACCGACGAAAGCTGCGGCTGCCGCCGACGTCCTCGCCTCCGCTGACGCTCGCCAGGGTGAAAGGTGAATTACTGCACCTCACACAGCAGACGCGGAAGGCACGCAAGGATGTGCTGTCGAGGTCTGACGAGGCGGTGAGCATGGGCGCTACAGATTCGGTCTCGTCTCCGTCTGCAAGCCGCATCTCACCGACAGAAGTTGCGAATAGTATTTGCCAAGACGAGGAGAGGGCGGACAGGCTAACGCCTTGCTCACCGCGCACCGCTCGCTGTGTTCGCGAGACCAGCAACTCCTCAGCGGCCATGAGTGCGGCGAGCTCATCATCTCCGGCTTCGTCGCTCACAGTGAAGTCACCACCAGAAGAGGCCTGGACGTCGCACGAGGATGCTGTGGAGCGGTTCTACGCCATCAAACCGGCAAGCACCATCTTCGGGAGCGATCTTGACAGACTCGAGCGAGACATGATGCGGGATTACCATCAGAGGGGAGCCAGGCTTCCACCCCGTGACCGGGTGTACGCCGAGTTTGGTAGCAGTCAGCGCGGCCGGCGCATGCAGTGGGAGCCGTCGTCATCCTTTGACTGCCTTGCCCCCTCCGATTTCCGCTTCAGTGCGCGTAGCGAAACAACTGTTGGGGATGGCACCAACCGAAACTTGGCTGCTTACCATCTTTACGCTGAGGCATACCAGACGCAGCAGGAGGAGAGCTGGCGGTCTCAGCGCGACAGGGCCACAAAGTGCAAGGGTATCAGTCTTTGCCGCGCCGACCAAGGTCCTAGTGTTGGTGCCGAGGCTGACCTTCCCGCCTCGGAGAATCCTCACTTTCCCACTGGAAACTACAGTGACGTGAATCAGTCGAGGGCTTCGTCGTCCGAACACGTCGGTGAGGCCTGCGAGGCACTCCTCTGTGGCGCCAGCAGCGCGCCGAAGGAGGTCGTGGTGAACGCGCGGACGGACTACAAAGCACGGCTATCAATCGTGTCAAGTCCGCCTGGCGAAGGCGAGGATACGAACCGCATCGTGTATGACGCTTATAACCAGAGACCGACCGACAACGCACTTCTGGAGGTGCGCGGCGCGGATTACTGGGGCCACTATGAGAACAGACGCCGTGTGGAAGAGCGTAGTGCGTATCGGCTAGAGGCAATTGCGAGAGAGACGCTGCAGGAAGGAGCCGTGGACACGAGCGAGGTGGAGTACAGCACGAATAGGGTGCGAAGGGAGACGCTTCTGTACTTTCAGGCGCACCCCATCAATGAGATGATTCAGGAACCTTTTGTCCGTATCCGCCAGTTTGTGCCTCCTGGCGGCGGCGCCAGTGTCTCCTTCCACCCTGACGGGCCGCTGCCGATGCCGGCGGACAGCTACAGTGACAGCCGAAGCGTCATTGAGTGGGTCAACATGGACGCCGACATACCCGTTCAGGAGGCACGACGAATGGCACAGGAACTAGGCCTGGATTTGATCCGCATCGGCGCCCTCTACTCACAGAAGACGGACCGCCGCATCATTGCACTGTGCATGGTTGGCGACCATCGCGAGCACATGCGTGAGATGATAAAGTTCAAAATACAGAAGCTTGGGGTACAGCCTCCACCGACGAAGGAGTGCATTGAGGTGCCCTTCAAGGGCGGCACCCACCCACACGCGATACGCTTCAAGTGCGTGGGTGTGGCCAAGCATCTTCTCCATCGCCATGCGATTCGGATCAACCTGACCAAGTTCGGTACCCCACGTGAGGGGTTTCCTGTCTTTCAGAGCATTCTGGACGAGCTGAAGCGGCAGTGCATGCGGCTAAAGGCGTATCATACTGCTGGGCAAATCCAGTCGAACTACGACGAGATTTTTTGCTACCTGTACCCCTCCACGGGACGATCTCCCAAGACGACCGTGACGCACCCCACACCGAAGCAGGTACTGGCGGCACGCGATGAGCGCATTCTCGAGAACGAGAAGGAGATCTACTTTGACGACCTGCAGGACAAGGCCACGCGGAAGCAGCGACTGCAGTACATGCTGAAACTTGAGAACGGCACGGCATGGGCGGAAAAGGATGAGGGCATGTCTTTGCAACGCCAGCGGGCCATCAAGGTGATGCTCGGGTACCTGCCGAAGGGGAACAGAGAGCTGTACGCGGCCCGTGGTGATGTGAATATCCCTGCCCCGTTCCGTGCCAGTCACCCGACATCGGTGCACAAGTGGTCGTATCCGTCCGAGTCCAACCTGGAGCAGGCAAGTCGCGGCGCGGCTGCACTGGGTAAGCGTGCTGCCATGCCCATCAGCGAAATGCACGACGCTGGGGAGACGCCGGAGAACCCGACGCAGCTCGACCGTTTTTACTACACGGCAGAGGGACCTGCCCTCGAGATGGGCGAGTTCAAGGAGGCGCTGGGGCTCAAGGACAACCGGGCGCGGCGTCCGCCTATGGGTGCGGGGTTTGCCACGCTGGGTGTTGAATCTGTGGATGAGGCGATGCAAAAGGGCTTTGCGACCAAATAGGCGGGACGACCTCGCTGCCTACTACCGCTAACGGCCTCCTGTGCAAGGCGGTCTGTGAGGAGTCCGACGTGCCCTACGACGATAACGGGCGCATCATTTAATGCTTGCTTTTGCTTCTGCCGCCGTCGGTAACGTCGAGGCCGATGACGCGGGTGACGCGGGTGACGCGGCTTGTGTGGTGGGTCGTCTCCCCACTGCTCCGGCGGCCGTTGCGGAGCACGTGAGATTTTCCCCCTTTATTTTACAAACAAAACATCTCCTCCTGTGCTCAGTGCTCATCTTTTCATTCGGCGTACCAACTGCTGTGAGGGGTGGGTGGGTGGGTGGGTGGGAGACGCAGGCGATATGCGTATGTGCTGAGCTGCGCATGCTCGTCAGTGATCACAGGTATCGAAGCGTTGTCACTTCGCTTAATGAGCACATTAGCGCGCGACGGTACCAGCGCGCGTCATGGTGGTCTCCTGTGGTGCTGGGCGATGAGGAGGGAGCGCGGTCCACATCACATGCGGTGAGGAGTGTGTGCGCAGAGTTGGAGGCGCAACAGAAACTGCGGAGACACCGCTTTCAGCGACGCGACAGGAGGTCGTCACTTCGGCGCGAGACACGCATCGCCTTTGGTGTCTCTCCTCTCCGTTCGAAGGATGTCTATGCCAGTGTACAGGGCGACTCTTTTTTCACTTCCCATCCCCTCGAACCTCTGCCCTTCTTTGTGCCCACCCAATCTTGCCGACTTGGGTAGACACACAAGCGAACACGCAAACACACTACACTCACGCCAGCATCCACTTACGCACGCACACGTGCTCTATCAAAGCGTACCACGTCAAACAAGATACCCCCGCTTCATCTCTCTCCCTGCCACACCGTGGAAACACGGAAGGAAGGTGCGGTGGGCGTCCCTGAGCGTTCATCCTTTGGCTCCTTCTGGCTCTTCTTTGTTTTATTCACAGTTCCACAGCACGCCGGCGCTTGGGCTCCCGTCGCCGTGTTGTTATTTTCGTAATTCCCCGTTTTCGAACCCCGAACGTAGCGTCAGGAGGAGGAGGAGGAGATAGTGCCACAAACAAGCACACGTCACTGCACAATGTCGGATCAACCGATCAGCAGCTCCGCCAGCACTGTGAGCGACGACAGCCAGCCGCCGATGGAGGTGGGGTACCCTCTGAATGAGGAAGTGGAGGTGCCGGGGACGGATGGTGGCCTGTACAAGACAGTGCTGGTGGAGGGTGCCGGCTCGCAGCCCGTGAAGGGGGCCAAGGTGGCGGTCCACTACGTGGGCACCCTGGTAGACGGCACAAAGTTTGACAGCAGCCGTGACAGGGGCGAATTCTTTGAGTTCACCCTCGGCCGTGGTCAGGTCATCAAGGGCTGGGACAAGGGCGTGGCGACGATGCGGGTTGGCGAGAAAGCGCTTTTGAAGTGCTCGCCGGAGTACGCCTACGGCGCTGCTGGCAGCCCCCCGACCATTCCTGCCAACGCTACGCTTCTCTTTGAGGTGGAGCTGTTCCATTGGACGCGCGAGGTCGACATCTCTACCTCAAAGGACAAGTCCCTGATGATGAGCGTGTTGAAAGATGGCGTCGACTACGAGAACGCAGACTTCGAGTCGTCGGTGACGATGGACCTTTGTATCTACGTGGGCGAGTTTGATCCGGAGAACAAGGACAAGTACACACCGGTGAAGACATTGGTCGACTGGAAAGCCATCGTTGGCGTCACGTCGCTGCCTCCACACCTGGAGGCGTTTCTGTACAAGATGCGCAAGCGGGAATCCGCGGCGTGCCGAGTGCGCAGTGACCTGATCTGTGACGCCGTGCCGGAGTTCGCCATCCCGTCCAGCGCCGAGCGAGGCCACTGCGATGTCACATACGTGGTCGAGGTCAGCGAGCTGAGTCGTGTGAAGGTGTATGATTTCACTGGAGCAGCCAAGGTTGCTGAGGGAGAGAAGCGCAAGAACAGTGGAAACGACGCCTTCAAGGCTGGCAAGCTGGACCTGGCGGAGCGCTTCTACCGGCGCGCGATGGAGTTCATCGGGCAAGACTACGGCTTTGATGACACAGACAAGCTGGAATGCCACCGTGTGCGCATCGGTGTGATGGGGAACCTCGCGCAGGTGCTGCTGATGGGCAACAAGTATGCCGAGTCAGCTGAGTTCTCGCGGAAGGTGCTGAGCCTCGACGCAAACAACACTAAGGCGCTCTTTCGCTTGGCGAAGGCGCTGGACGGGCTGCAGGACTGGGATGAGGCTTTGAAGTGTGTTGCTAATATTCTCGCAATCGACCCTGGCAACGTGGACGCCGCCCACTTGAAGGCGCACGTTACGCAGGAGCAGAGGGCCTTCGACCAAAAGCAGAAGTCCATGTTCAAGAAGATGTTCGCCTAGCGGGCCGTTCAAGAGTCGCCGCAGAGACCCTCTCCCCCCCCCCCACACACATGGACGGGGACCCTCCGTTTTTCCTTCCTTCGCCCGTCCCATTCGCCCCTTCCCTGCAGCGTCAGACGCTTGGCTCCCTCTACCCCTACGTCGTTTTCATTTCAAGTATTATCTGTTGTTTCTCGTCCCCCGCCCCTCCCCCATCCTCCTGCGTCTCACTGGCGTCTGTGTGTGTGTGTGTGTGTGTGGCGCAGTCGCACAAGCGAAGCGAGGACTTTTTTATTCCCTTTTCAGCGTGTCTATTCCACCACGAGCAAGCCAGAAAAAAAAAGTATACGCACACAGCAGTCACAGCACTGCACCCGCCTCTGTGGCGCCACGGCGGAGTCCCCGCCTTCGGGGACGGGCCGCGTGCACGGTCCTGCTCGAGGGCGGCGTCTGTGGCGCGGGTAGTGGGGGCGCTCCAGGTGCACGCAGGATGTGTACCGTGCCCCTTGCCGACTCGCCTCAGGCCGCTGCATGCCGTAACGTGGTGTGGGGGTTCCCCGCATGGGGTGTGTGGAGGGCCCCACGGTGCCACTTGGGATGGGCCCGTCATGCTCCCGGCGCCCGTGCGGCATCAAGCCCGCCCCGTCGGATGCAGGAGATGCGGTGTATGCCGCACACATGCGCTGCGGCGTTGACCGGTGTGGGTCCTCTTTGCGCCTTTCGCGCCGGTCACTCGTGCTCCTCTCATCCCTGCATGTCTTCTTCGGATGTCACGCACCATGCCAGCTTTGCCTGACCGCACGTGCACACACCGCTCGCTTGTTCGGGCCCTGGGGCTGGCTTCCAGAGGGCGTTGCTGCCCGGGTGGCTCGCTGCTGTGCGTCCGCGGCAGCAAGGGCATACCACGCTCTCCTGAGCCCGCATGCCTCCGGCAGGAGTGGGTGTGCTGATCGGAGTGCGCCCGCGCATAGGCGTGAGCCTGCGCACAGCGAGGTCCGCGCTTGCCGTTCTGAAGGGGCACAGGGGGGCGCAGCCACAGGCACCAGACGGGGAGGGGGGACGCCCATGCAGCGCGAGTGAGCTGTGCGCGTAACCAGGTCACTGCGTGCATGACCACAGCGTGAAATGTGGTGCGCTTCGAGCCTCGAGCAACCCGCCAATCTCGCGTAGCGTACCGGGCCCAGCGCGTGGTACGCCGCCTTCACAGCATCCTCAGGCGGGGGAGAGGGGTGGCAGTGCCCCCACGCCAGCGTGGTCGTAGGCGGCACACCGTCTGCACGCCGTGCTGTCGCCCTCTCCTCTCGCAGACTCGGCGACCCTCCGCGCCGGTGTGGGCC